>JALNQF010000400.1:0-35151 GCA_028456385.1 Ophiosphaerella korrae | reverse complement strand
AATATTAGTAAGTTTATAATATTAGTAAGTTATAAACTTACTAATATTAGTATAAAAATAAAAGATATAAGAGATAACTCTCTTATAATTATATAACTTATTCCTTATCTTTCTATAAACTTCTTAGATATAAAGTTCTTTGTAGCTCTACTATTAATTCTTATTTATACTCTCTATCTTTAGTATATACCTATTTGTATAATATATAGGCCTCTTATACTTTATAGCTTTTCTTACTTAGGTTTTTCTTTAAACTATCTATCTTTTTAGACCTATTACCTTATTTTACGTTTATAATTCTTTTACTTTAGATTTTTATTATATATATATTTATACTATAGTTTACCTTAAATATATTCTTTTAATAGCTTTAGTCCTTAGATATCTTATTTTGTAATTATATTTACGTAATTATATCTTTTTCTTCTTACTAGCTATATATAGTTACGTGCCTTAAGTTCTCTATATATATATATTATAGATATAATAAGAGAAATCGAGATAGAACTAATTAGTCCCGACTTAGGTGCTAACAAAGCATAGGATAAGTAGGGTAACAACCTTAATTAGGAGACTACCTATAACTAGGACACGTAGTAGTAATCTATAGTTACGTGTAAATAGATTAAGAGTAATCTATAATAATGTATAAATAGATTAAAGTAATCTATAATTACGTGTATATACATTAGTAGTAATCTATACTATTATATAAATAGATTAGTACAAGTATATAGTTAACAATATACGTATTACTAGGATAGTATTAGTAATTTAATCCTTAACTACAAAACGCTAATACAAGATAGTTATAAAATATCTTCTATTGTCTATAGTTATTATAGATCCTAATATAAGCTTTTGTTATTACCTTGTAATCTACTAGTACACTTTAGGTATTAGGAAGTTAACCCTAGTATACTTGTTACAATATAGTAATTTGTATTTAGGTATAATATCTATAATATTTTAGTATATACTAGATATTCTAGGTCTATTCTCTTGTTATCTCCTTTTTAGTATTTATCTTTCCTAGGTCTCTCTATAGTTAAGATATAGTATACTATTAGTACTCTTAGTATATAGGCTTTATTAATCTATTACGTTTTTCTTATAAAGTACTACTATTCTCTTTATATAGGTATTCTTCTTACTACTACTATATATTATTCTATCTATTATTAAAATATTATAAACTTTATTATATTAAGATTACGTTCTTTCTAGTCTTTGTACGCTTCCTCTATACTTATAACTAGTAAGTATTTCTAAATAAACTTCTAATATTTATTTTATTCCTCTATATTTATTATTATATAGCTATTATAGCTATATATTTTTAACTAGGTATACTCTATATTTTTTTTATTGTTTTATTTCTTACTTTTTTATATTACTTTAAAGGAAGCTATAGTAGTCTCTTTATCTAGTACTAGTCCTTTAGCCTAGATTAATAGTGCCTAGAGCTCTTCTCCTTTTAAGTTTTCTATTAGTAAGTCTATTATATAAGCTATTTCTTCTAGCTATACTTTTATTCTTTCTTTTATTACTACTACTCTATTCTTTTATAGAAACTATCTTACTCCCTACTTCTTAAAAAGATATATATAGTAGTTATCTTTATAATAAAATGTCTAGTAAAGTATTACGTATTATAATTCTTTACTCCTAGCTACTTTCTTCTAAGGTTTAGCTTATACTTTTAGTACTTCTTTCTTCTTCTTAGTTATTTTAGACTACGTTTCTTTATCTTTTTTAGAGTCTTTACTTCTATAGTCTTTTATAAAGTATCTTAGTTTCTTATATTTATAATATACTATATCCTTTTTCTTCTTAGATTAGTAGTCTTTAGAGTAGTAACCTTTCTTACTATAGCTAAAATACGTAAAGTCTTTATTCTTCTTATTCTTTTTATCCTTGTTAGCGTTAAGTATTATAAGGTCCTTAGTATCTTATATCCTAAGTTAGCCTCTATACTTATTCTTCTTCTATTCTTAAAGATTATTATTAATTTATATTACTTATTACTTTAGAGCTTCTAGTATTCTTAGTTTTCTATATAAATTATCTTGTATTAGATTTTTAAGTTTAGTTCTTGTTTAAATTATAATATTAGAGCTAACTTATTCTATTCTATATTTTATAATAGTTATTTAAATTATAATATATACTTAGGAATACTCTTATTCTATATAAGCTTTTTAAGCTTTTCTTTAGCTTATTAGGTAATATCTATATCTCTAAATACTACTCTTATTTATTTAGTAAAGTATTTATAACTTCTAAAGATAACTTTTATCTTATCCTTTTAGGTTATTAAGGTATATATTTTGTAATCTATTTAGTAAGGTTTAAACTATCTTATTATATCCTCTTTAAAGTATATTCTAATATATATTACTTTCTTATCTTCTCTTTTAAAATATAGTACTTATATATTAATCTAGAGTTAGACTAATACTATAAAAAGTCTTAGTTTCTCTCTTATTCTATTAAACTTCTTTAGTATAGGTATTTTAGGTAGTTTCTTTATTATACTTAACTCTAGTCTTTAGGTAATTTATTCTATCTAGTTTTATCTTTTAATAATAGCTTTAATTTATACCTTATTTTATTTTATATAGTTTTAGAGTTCTTTATTTTATATTTCTAGGGAGTTATTTACTAACTTTGTATCTTCCTTCTTAGAGATTAGGTTATTTAGGTAATCTTTAATTACTTTCTATATAGTGTTATCTAATTTATAACTACTTAAGGGTACCTTAACTCCTTTTTTAGTTAAACTTTCTACTATTATATTAGCTTAGACTATACGCTACTTACGCTTTGCTTCTCTTAATAACTAAATTAGTAAGGTATAATAGGGTTACCTATTATTAACTACAAGTAACTACTAGTTATTAGTAGATTAAGAGTTAATAATAAAAGCTTATATTATAATTAGTAATAACTATAAATAATAGTTAATTTGTGTATATAATGTTAAGTATTAGTATTCTAGGTTAGAGATTAGATTACTAATACTATCCTAATAATGCGTATTTCTACTAATTATATATTCCTAGTACTCTATTAATCTATTACTTGTATTTAGTCTTAGCGACTACAGATTATAGATTACTAATCTATTAATCTGTAATTATTTTCTATCCATGCACTTAACAGATTAAGGGATTACCTACGTGTCCTAATTGTAAGTGGTTTCCTAATCTAGGTTGTTACCCTGCTCGTCCTATGCTTCGTCAGCATTTAAGTTAGGGCTGATTGGTTCTATCTTAGTTTCTCTTGTTACTGTTGTAATAGCTTAGCTTAGTACGAGCGAGCCTATTGGAGCTCTCTACGGTACGAGTACACACCGCTACCTTAGCTCTGTACGAGTATATTAGCTAGTTTGAGTAGAGCTGTCTATAGTTAATAGATCTATTTATTACTCCCTAACTACGCTTTGCAGCTTGCGACAGTTATGAGCCTGGTTTGCGCAATCTTCTCTACGCATCACTTTGAGCAAAGCAACTAGCTATAGTAGTAATCTATTCCCTGCTCCCTCCTATCGTGCGCACAGAGGTAGCCCTAGCGTCGGCAGCATCGCGAGTACGCATCACAGCAGGCCTCTATCGTCAGCTCGTCGTGAGCTCGCATCACACAAGAGGCTGCTCCTCAATTGTCAGCTCGCAGAGGCAGCTCGCAGCGCAGAGGCAGCCCTCTATTGACGGCAGCACGCATCGCCAACTCGTCGGCAGCTCGCATCGTTAGCTCGCATCGGCAGCACGAATCAAGTAGAGGCAGCCCTCCAACGTCAGCTCGCATCGGCAGCACGATTCGCACAGAGGCAGCACTCTATCGCCAGCTCGTCGGCAGCTCGCATTGCGCACTCAAACGCCATGGACTTGACGGCCACTCCGCTCAAGAGCGTACGCCTCCTCGACAGCAAATCGTTTACGCCGTAGTACGCCCAGCTGAAATACCACGCAAAAGCCAGAGGTATATGGGAAAAGATAGATCTAGACGCTCCTCTATACGTCATTAATAAGCCAACTGCTCCTAATAATAAAGATGAAGATGAGGACGCTCTCAAAGTCTATGCTATAAGACTCTCTATATACTAGAAGCTTGTAGTAAAGATACAAGTAGTTTAGAACTAGGTATACGTAACAGTTAACTCGCAGAGGCTCGAGCTCGCGGTTCTACGAGCTACTGATTCGTCGCTTCAAGCGCTACTCAAGGAGCTCAAATTGGACCTCTACCTAAACGCAGATAACTAGAAGGAGTAGGTAAGGGATACCTACTATAAGGCTACGTACAGGCCTCAATCTAGCAAAGCTTAGTCGCTAGAGATATAGATACTTAACTAGACTCGCGCGCACGCAAACGCAGAGCTCCTAGAGCTCGAGGAAGTAAAGGGCGTGCTCCTAATTAAGGATTTCTTACGCGCAGTAGTAAAGTACGAGCTAGAGTAGGCTTAAAGAGAGATAGACGCTCTAGCACGACCTAGAGCAGCCCTTTAATACACGCTTGTTAAATACTCTTACTAGTTCTCTTAGCTCGCACGTACAAAGGAGAGCTAGTACAGTATAAGTGCGTACGCTACGCTAAGAGCTATTTAGTAGTACTTATACCTATACTAGAATTAATTTAAGTATAGGTAGAAACTAGTAGAGTGTAAACGCCTACAAGAGGCTCTACAAGGGCGCGGCGATCTATAAGGTATAAAAGAAATTAAAGAGCGCTTCTAAACCAAGTAATATTAAGCTCTGCGCGCTAAGCTTACTAAAAAAAGTTTAATCTTAAAGAGTAAGGGTCTCTAGTACCTTAGTACGTTAAAGGCGTAAGCTTTGTTAGCTTTATACCTAGTAAAAAGTTTTAGAGGAGTATTACTCTATTTAGCTACCTATCTTAAGTTTAGTAGCCTAGTAGGTTAAAAGTGCTATAATATTCCTATACTCTATTTAAAGATTTAAGCTATATATCTCTAGATTAATTACCTAAGTACGTACTAAGAGCTACAATTCTATTTAAGCTTTAAAAGCTTAGCCTATCCTTTACTTTATATACTTACGTTTATAGTAAGCCTTACTAGTTCCTAATATACTTAGAGGTATAGTAATAGCCTTTTTAAGCTTTAAAGCTTAGCCTTTTCTTTACCTTATATACTTACGTTTATAGTAAGCCTTACTAGCTCCTAACGTACTAAGAGGCGTAGTAATAGCTTTTTGTATTTACTTTTTATTAATTAGAGATAGAGCTTAGTACTATTAGCCCTCTTTATAAGTTTATTAAGCTAGAGAGTATATTATAAGTATATATATACAAGCGTAGCTTAGTACTTAGCTTAGTACAAGTAAGCCTATTAGAGCTCTCTATAGTATAAGTATACACTACTACCTTAGCTCTATATAAGTATATTAGCTAGTTTAAGTAAAGCTCTCTATAGTTAATAGATCTATTAATTACTCTCTAACTATACTTTGTAGCTCGCGATAAATTCCTATAAGATTAAATAGTAAAGTACTATAATAAGAAATATAGAGAGAGACCTTAGTTTAAAGAGGAAGAAAAAGTATAGTTAGTATAAAAAAATATTAAGAGTAAATAATTAAATTTAAAATTAGATTACGTAAAGATAAAACTATATAAGATAGAGAAAAAAGTTATACTAGTTATATTTAAGTTAAGACTACTAGATAAAATAAAGATATACCTAATATTCTATATAGTAATACTAAAAAAAGTACTATAAGAAGTAGAACTACTAGTATATAAAGTAGATATATATAGAGAAAAAAAAGAATAGAAAGTTAAAAAGATTTTATAGTATTAGTTCTATAATAGAAGAAACTATTATCTAGTAGAATAAATAAGAATAGATAAGAAAGAGTAACTATAAGAAGATATATAGGAACTAGAAGATAACTTTAACTACTCTAAGAAATTAGAAGAGTTCTAAAATTAAAATCTTTTAGAGTACCTAGTAGTAAACTAAAAAAGCTTACGCTATTAATAATAAGCTAAGAGGTATTAGGTACGCCTAATATAATAAGAGCCTAAGTAGCCTCTACTATATCCTTAAAGTCTAGCTTAGATTCTAAGAGAGTAGACTACGTAATAGACTTCTTATTATTTAAGGCCTTTATCTTTTAAAGACAAGTTAAATAAGTCTAATTATTAGATAGCTATATCTAATTCTTAAGAAGTTAAATTTAATATTCTTCTAGCGTATAATAAAAGGCTTCTTATAACTTCTTATACTTTCTTTTAGCTTCTATAATTTATAATAATAGTTTTTCTTAAGTATAGTTAATAGCTCTTCTTATTATAAATAAGTATAGATACGTATATAAGTATCTTTAACTTATACTCTACTATAAAAATACTAGATAAGTTATAAAAAATATAAGTATTAGTATAAATATACACTTTATAAGCCTTACTATACTTTAAAAAAAGATAAACTAATAGAGAGTTTAAAGATTTATAATTAGAATAAGAGAATATTGTAATACTATAGTATAATATATAATTAGCTAGAGTAATATAATAATAAGTTAAGGAATTAAGTATAAGAGAAGATAAAAAACTATATATTAATAAAGAAACTAGATAAATAACTTTAGCTCTAAGATAGATATTTAAGAATCTACTTAAAGGATAGAATAGTATTATAGATATAATAAGAGAAATTAAAATAGAACTAATTAGTCTTAACTTAAGTACTAATAAAGTATAAGATAAGTAGAGTAATAACTTAGATTAAGAAATAAACTATAATTAGGATACGTATTATAATCTATAGATCTATAGAGTATATAGATAGAAATATAATATAGATTAATAGATTAGTAATCTATAATCTATTATTACTAAGAATAGATATAAGTATATAGTTAGTAAGAATACGTATTATTAGGATAGTATTAGTAATCTAATCTTTAACTAAGAGCGATAATATATTATTATTATAAGAATTATTCTATTATTTACAAGTTTATTACTTAATTATAATACGTACTTTAGTTATTAACCTTTAGACTACTATACTCTTTCCTAAGGCGCTTAGTAGTTAATAACTAGGTAGCCTATTATAATTAGTTAGTAGTTTCTTATACTAGACTATCTATATTCTATAGATAAGTATATAAGATATAGCTATACTAGGAGTTATACTTTAGTAGTAAATTACGCTCTTTTAGTCTATATAATCTTTAGGTTAAAGCTTTAAGCTTAGAGAACGTTATTTTCTAAATCTTAATCTAAGTTAGGCTCTAGTTCTAGCTCTATATCTAGTTAGAAGTTATATTTAAAGAATTAGTCTTCTATTTCTATATCTATTTTAGTAACTATTACTACATAGATAGCTTTATAGTAGTTTATAGTATTAGTAAGTTTTTTAGATCTAGTAGCTTTTATTTATTTATAAGTAGTATAGTCTAGCTTCTTAATATTTACTTTTCTATAGCCTTAGTATAAAATTACTTTAGAGCCTTTAGTTTTAATTAAGGTAGCCTTTTTACTAGTTAGGTATATTCTTCTAAATATACTTTCTAGTTATATTTAATAGTATTTTAGTTCTTAAAAGATTATAGCTAGTTCTTCTTTAAAGTTTTATATCTACGCTTTTAGTTTAGCTCTTATAAGTACTAAGGTATAAAGCTAGGTTTTCTTAGAACCTATATTTAGGTTATAATTATTTACTTTATTTTTTAGTATTAAGATTATCTTTTAAAAATTAGTAAGGCTATTATAGATACTAGAAGTAGTACTAGTAGCTTTTCTAAGCTAATGTTATAGCTTTTTTTAAAGGTAGATATTATATAGCTATAAGTTCTATTATAGTTTATAACTAATATTATTAAATTTAGAGAGGAATTTAGCTTATACTAATTAGGTAGTTTTATAGATTAGTTAATCTAGTATAAATTTAGCTATTTCTAAGGTTTTATAACGTACTTCTCTTAATCCTACTATATTTATATTACTAAATTAGTAGAATAGTATAAAGGAATATATAAATTCTTCTTAGTATAAGTAAGTAATACTATTTAGTATAGTAAAGTATATATAAGCTAATCTTATATAGTAGTATATAATAATATTAGCTTAAGTTTATAAGCTAATATTTTTTTTTCTATTAGTAATAGAGTAATTATGTAATAGGGTCTCCTACTATCGATTACAAGTAACCCTTCTAGTATTATTAGTAGATTAGAAGGTAATAACAAAAGCTTATATAGTAATTAAGTAATAACTATAAATAATAGTTAATTTGTATATATAATATTAAGTATTAGCGTTTTAGGTTAGAGAGTAGATTACTAATACTATCCTAATAATGCGTATCGCTACTAACTATATACTTCTACTAATCTATTTGTATAACCTTATATATTACTTTTAATCTATTATATGTATTTATAGATTACTACTACGTATTTAGGTTGTAATTTGTTTCCTAATCTAAATTATTACCTTACTTGTCCTATACTTTGTTAGTACTTAAGTTAAGACTAATTAGCTCTATCTCGATTTCTCTTATTACGCCTATATTAAATTATATATAGACTAGATAAAAGATATAATATCTATATAGTATCTTATACTTAAAAATTATAAAGATTTTATAAAGTAGTCTTTTTATTCTTTATACTAGTAAAAATTAAAGACTTACTTTTAGATACTAGTTAAAAAAAAGTTAAAGTAAACTCTTGTCTATTAAAGATATAGTAGCTTACTACTAGTACTTAGGGTTTAAACTCTCTTTTAAAGAAGCTAGGTTACTAGCTTTATAGTAAGATCTTAGTATAGTATAATTTTATTTCTTTTTATACTAGTATATTAAAGTTAAAAGTTTCTAGTTTAGTTTATTTAGCTATTAGGTCTTCTTAGTAAATTACTACTTTATATAAGTAGTTATATACTAAGTAGCTCTTTTACTTATAGTATTTTATTACTCTAAAATATAGTTATAGTCTAGTAGTAATTACGCTAGGTATTCTTAGAGTTAGGCTAATTAGTTATCTTATTAAGAGAGTTATTTATCTACTTTACTTACTTTAGATATAAGCTTCTATTTTTATTTATTTACTATATTAATTACGTCTTATATCTATGTATTTATAACTACTAGGTATAATACTATTCTTACTAAGGTAAATTCTATAAGTAATAAGTAGTTACTAAGTTTATTATCTTTAATTCTTTAGTATAAAGTTAGTAATAAAGTATAAAATAAGAGTAAGAGCTTAGTAAACTTAGTAAGTAATTTCTTAAGTTTATCTTAAAATATAAAGACAATTTTTAGTAGTAGGTTTTTATTAATTATAGAGTTTAGTAGTAAGTTATCTCTTAGCTCTTCTAAGTTCTCTAGCTTAGGTATAAGCTAGAGTAATAATACTTATCTAATATTTAGTTAGGCGTTATTAATTAAGTTAATTAATATAGTCTAGTTATTAAAAAAAACTTTAGTAACTAGTTTATACTTTAAGGAGCTACTTTAGTTAAAAGAAGTAAGGTTTATATCTAAGTTAAATTCTTCTATAATAAGTTAGTTAGAAGTAGCTTAGTTTATTATAGAGCTATTAGCTAAGAAGGCGCCTAGTACTTATTAGGGAATTATATTAGGTTTAAAATTTAGTTTACTAAGTAGTCTTAGCTAGATAAATAATTTAGAGTCTATTACTTATTTTTTTTAATCTTTCTATAAAAGAGATTTAAGATATTATTAGAAGTTACTTAGTACTTTTTTTTAAAAGTAGTTAGTATAGTAAGTTTCTAAGTTTATTTTTCTAGGGACTTAGTTCTAGCGCGTATTTTATAGATTTTTTATAGTATAGTAGCTTTAAAGTATTCTCTTAGTTTTTTACTAGATTTATAGTTTACTATTTATAGTATATCTTTATCTTATATATATACTTAGTATAAGTAAAGAAGTAGTTATTAGCTAGTATTATTTTAGTTTAAGTAGCTAGCTTTTAAGAGGATAGAAGTTTTTTATATAACTAAGTAATAGTATAATAAGCTAAGTTATAGAAGTTATATACTATATTAATATATTTAGCTATTAGTTTATAGAGATTTAGATCTTTAGTACTAGCTAGTAAAAGTTTTAGTAGAGTCTAGAGTACTTTATTACTTAGTTCTTATAAATTAAGCGCTAGTAATTTATATAGGTTTAGAGGTCTTTTTTTTCTTTAGTACTACTACCTAGGTTTAATACCTAGTATAAGTACACCTTTACTTAAGTATATATAGTAAGTATAAGCTAAAGCTTTATAACTTATAAGGTAGTAAAACTACTTTTCTTTAGTATATATTTCTTTTTAGAATATTAGCGCTAGTACTAGTAAAAAGAGAGTAGTAGAAACTTTAACTAGAACTATAATATAGTAAACTTAAAGAGCTACTATAATAAGAGTTTATTAAATACTTAAGACTTTTATAAACTCTAGTATAAGTTAAGAGTAAGACTTATATACTAAAGATTATAATATTATATAGTTATAATCTAAAGTAAAGCTAGTACGCTATATATTATAGCTATAATAAGAGGAAGCTAATTTAAGCTAGTTAGCTCTACTATAGATAATAAAAGTACGTACAACCTATAGAGTAATAAACTTAACTAGAAAACTAACTACAATAGAGATACGTAATAAATTTACAATTCGCGATCTTAGTAAATATAAAGTATAAAGCTAAGTACGTAATAAATTCGTAATTTATAATCTTAGTAAATTTAAAGTATAAAGCTAAGCACGTAATAAATTTATAATTCGCGATCTTAGTAAATATAAAGTACTAAGTTAGCTAAAGAACCTAGGTATATAGTTAGTAGTAATATCTATTATTAGGATAGTATTAGTAATTTAATTATTAACTAAGAGCGATAATACTAAGATAGTTGTAAAATATCTTCTATTATTTATAGCCTATTATAGATTACTATATAAGCTTTTATTATTACTTCTTAATCTACTAATAACCTAAAGGCTACTAGGAAGTTAACCCTAAGTAAGCTTATTACACCTTACTAATTTAGTTATTAAGAAGAGCAAAGCGTAAGTAGCGTATAGTCTAGCTAATACAATAGTAGAAAGTTTAACTAGTAAAGTACCTAGAAGTAGTTATAAATCTAATAGTACTATATAGAAAATAATTAAGGATTAAATAAATAAACTAATTAATAATAAAGAAAATATAAAAATAGTAATTAAAGTATTAGGAACGTAGAATAAAGAACTATAAGACTACTTAATATAGAATAAAGTATAAATTAAAGCTATTATTAAGGGATAAAATTAAATAGAATTAATTACTTAATAACTAGAAATAAGTATAATAAAGAAACTACCTAAGATACTTACTCTTAAGAAGTTTAATAGAATAAGGGAAAAACTAAAACCCTTTATAGTATTAGTAAAACTCTAGATAGATGTATAAGTACTATACTTTAATATAGAAGAAAAAAAGGTAATATATATTAGAATGCACCTCGAGAAGAATATAATAAGATAGTTTAAACTTTACTAGATAGACTATACAACGTATACTCTAATAATATAGAAGGATAAAACTAGAGCTATCTTTAGAAGTTATAAATACTTTACTAGGCGAATAAGAGTAGTATTTAGGGATATAGATATTACCTAATAAGCTAAAAAGAAGCTTAAAAAACTTATATAATAGAAGAGTGTACCTAAATATATATTATAGTTTAAATAACTATTACAAAATATAGAATAGAATAAATTAGCCTTAATATTACGATTTAAATAAAGATTAAATAAAAAAATCTAATACAAAATAATCTATATAGAGAAACTAAGAATATTAGAAGTTTAAAGTAGTAAGTAATCTAGATTAATAATAATCTTTAAGAATAGAAGAAGAATAAGTATAGTACCTAACTTAGAAACTAGGATACTAGAGACCTAATAATCTTTAACGCTAATAAGGATAAGAAGAAAAAGAAGAATAAAGACTTTACGTACTTTAACTATAGTAAGAAAAGCTACTATATAAAGACTACTAATTATAAAAGAAGAAAGATATAGTATATTATAAATATAGGAAACCTAGATACTTTATAAAAGACTATAAAAGTAAAGACTATAAGAAAGATAGAGAAACTTAGTTAAAAATAACTAAAAAGAAGAAAGAAGCACTATAAGTATAGGCTAAACCCTAGGAAAAAGTAGCTAGGAGTAGAGAAATATAATACGTAATACTCTACTAGACTTTTTATTACGAAAATAACTACTATATATATCTTTTTAGTAAGTAAGGAGTAAGATACTTTCTATAGAAAAATAGAGTAGTAGTAATAAAAGAAAGTAGAATAAAAGCGTAGCTAGAAGAAATAGCTTACGTAATAGACCTACTAATAGAAGACTTAGAAAGGGAAGAGCTTTAGATTCTATTAATCTAGGCTAAAGGACTAGTACTAGATAAAGAGACTACTATTAGTTTCTCTAAAGGACTATAGAGAAATAAAAAATAAGTTAGTATAAGAAGTATAGAGTATACCTAGCTAGATATATATAGCTATAATAGCTATACAATAATAGATATAGAAGAATAAAATAAAGAATAGAAGTTTATTTAGAAATACTTACTAGTTATAAGTATAGAGGAAGTGTATAAAGACTAGAAAGAATATAACCTAAAAGAAATAAAATTTATACTATTTTAAAAATAGATAAAATAATATATAGTTATAGTAGGAAGAATACTTACGTAAAGAGAATAGTAGTACTTTATAAAGAAGATACGATAGATTAATAAAGCCTATATACTAAGAATACTAATAGTGTACTATATCCTAATAATAAATATACCTAGAAAAGATAAATACTAAGAAGGAGATAACAAGATAATAGACCTAAAGCACCTAGCATACTTTAAAGTATTATAGATATTATATCTTAATAAGAATTATATTATATATAGAAACCCTAAAGTAAATAATAATATATAGCTTATAAGAAGAAGAGGCTATAACTATATAAAGGTAATTCTAGTAGAAGATATCTAAGGATAGGAAGTAATCCTAGAAGAATAATACCTAGTAGTAAGACCTAGACTAAAACTACCTAAGAAATGCGTCTAAGGAAGACTATAGTATAGATACAAGTATAATAAATATCTAAAATATAAAGAATATAAACTTAAAGTAGGGCTATAGCTTTAGAAAGATAGATAATTTATAAAATTACTTAAGTAGAAAAAGCTAGAAGGTATAAGAGGCCTATATATTATAAAAATAAGTACTTACTAAAGAAAAAAAGTATAACTAATAATTAATAGTAGAGCTATAAGAAACTTTATATTAAAAAAGTTTATAGAAGAATAAAGAATAAAGTATATAATAAAGAGATACTTTTAATAATAAAGTATAATTAAAGGAAAACTATTCTAGGAACCTATTAGGTTTAAAATAGCTCTCTCTATACTAAAATTAGAAGGGATAATAATTAAGAATATAGTTATAGATATAATAACAATTAATAATAAATAAAAAATAATATTAGGAATACTATAGTTATAGATAACTAGCCTATATAATAATTAGAGAATAAGAAAGATTAACTACTATAGAATAGATATATTAAAGGCTAATATAAACACCTATAAAGGAGAATTCCTAGAAGAATATAAGAAATAGGAGAAATAGCTTATAGAACCTAAAGATTATCTTCTAGAATATCGCTTATAGGACTTAGTAATAGACCTAGAAAAAGATAAGAATATAGAATAGAGCCTAGTCTATAGAAAAATAGAAGAAGAATCTAAGATTAAATAAGTATTTATTAAAAACGTAATAAAAAAAGGATAGATACAAGAATCTAAGTCCTTAGTAGTATATAGACTTATATTTATAGACAAAAAAGGAATAAATAATAAAAGACCTTGCGTAGATTTTAGAAAAACTAACGCAATTATAAATAAGAACTAATACCCCTTACTACAAATGGACGTAATACAAGATAGGCTATAAAGAGTAAGAATTATTATAAAACTAGATATTTAAAACGTATATTATTAGATTAGAATTAAGAAAAGTAATAAATAGAAAATAGTATTTAGAACGTAATATAGACTATACAAATACTTAGTTATACTCTTTAGCTTAATAAATACACTAGCAGCCTTCTAAGAAAGAATTAATATAGTACTAAGAGAATACTTAGATGTATTTATATTTGTATATTTAGACAATATCCTTATATTTTTAGAAATAGAGGAAGAATATATATAATATATATATAAGGTGCTAAGAAAGCTAGTAGAAGCTAAAATATTTCTTAAGATAAGAAAATGCGAATTCTATATAAAAGAAATAGATTTCCTAGGATTTATTATTAAACCTAGAAAAATTAAGATTAATCTAGAAAAGATTAAGTTAATTAACGAATAGCTAATACTAAAGAACCTAAAAAAAGTATAGTAATTCTATAGACTAGTAAACTTTTATAGAAAGTTAATAGTAAGATAGTCTAAAGATATAGAACTAATAACAAAACTTATAAAGAAAGATTTACTATTTAAATAGATAAAGGAATACGATAAAGTATTTAAAATAATTAAATAGAAATTTATAGAAAATCTAGTTATTAGAATATATAACCTAGACCTACTAGTAATAGTAAAAATAGACGTATCTAACTTAGTCTATAGAATAGTACTAATACAAGAAGATCTAAAGACTAAAAAAGGATATTTAGTTAAATACTTCTCTAAGAAGATAAAGCTAGTAGAGCTTAACTACCTAATCTACGACAAAGAAATACTAGCAATCTATAAAGTATTTAAGTAATAGAGAGTATACCTATAAAGAGTAAAATATTAAATAAAAGTCTATATAGACTATAAGAATCTTATAACATTTATACTAAATAAAGAACTATTATAATAATATATAAGATAGTAGGAGTTCCTATTAATATTTAACTTAGAAATTATATATATAAAAGGGAAAGATAATTAATTTATAAATACCTTTAGTAGAAGACTAGACTTACAAGAAGAAGTAAGCGCTATTAGTATAGTTCTAGTATAGAACAAAGAAGGATACTTAGTTCTAAATATACCTAAAATAGCTATAATACTTAAAAGAAAGAGTAGCAAGCTAGAGAAATAGATTAAGAAAATAACGTAAGAAGTATCTAAAGAAATAGAGAAACTAGAAATCTAAGAAGGATTAGTATAAGTATATAGAAGAATATATATTCTAAAGAAGATCTAGAGAGAATTTATATAATAATTCTATAAATTACTAGTATATAGATACTAAGGAATTAATAAAACTCTAGATAGGCTACTACAAGACTACTATATCCTAAAAGTAAGATAATTAGTAATAGAGGTACTACAAGACTATATAGAATATTAGAGAAATAAGTATAATAGATACGCACTATATAGGATACTATAACTAGTAGAAGTACTAGAATAACTATAGAGAGTTATTATAATAGACTTTATTACAAAACTACCTAAGTCTAAAGACCTAATATTAAGAGTTAAGTATAATAGAATCTTAATAATAGTAGATAAACTTATAAAATACTTATATTTTAGACTATATAAAGAGAAAAGAAGGATAGAAGTTACTATATACTAGGTTCTAGGAACTATAATTAGCTAATATAGAATACCTAATAAGATTAGTATAGATAGAGATATAAGATTTATATTAAAACTATAAGGAATAATAATAGCGTAATTAGGAATTAAATACGTAATATCTACTATATATTACCTATAAATAGATAGATAATTAGAATAAATAAACTAAATAGTAGAGTAATACTTAAGATACTACTTTAACTATAACTAGAACAATTAGGTATAACTACTACCTATAGTATAGTTAGTATACAATAGTATAAAGAATATAGTAATAAGAGTATTACTCTTCTTTATAAACTATAGATTTAACCCTAATATATATAGAATACTAAGACCTAAAATATCTTAGTCTCTAAGAGAAGAAAACTTTACTAATAGACTTAAAGATATATATAATTAACTAAGACAAGACGTAGAATTCTTGTATAATTAAATAGTAAAGTACTATAATAAAAAATATAAAGAGGGACTTTAATTTAGAAAGGGAGAAAAAGTATAGTTAGTACGAAAAAATATTAAGAGTAAGAAACTAAGCTCTAAATTAGACTATATTAAAATAGGACTATATAAAATTAAGAAAGAAGTTACGCTAGTTATATTTAAACTAAAGCTACTAAATAAAATAAGGATATACTTAACCTTCTATATAGTACTACTTAAAATAGCGCTACAAGAAGTAGAACTACTAGTGTACGAAGTAGATATATATAAAGAATAAGAGGAATAAGAAGTTAAAGAAATCCTAGTATATTAGTTCTATAATAGTAGGAACTACTATTTAGTAGAATAGATAGGAATAGATAAAAAAGGGTAACTATAGGAAGATATATAGGAACTAGAAGATAACTTTAATTACTTTAAGAAACTAGAAGACTTCTAAAATTAAAACCCTCTAGACTACCTTATAGCGAACTAAGAAAATTAACAATACTACTACTAGATAGAGAGGTAATAGGAATATCTAATATAATAGGAGTAGCCTTAACTATAGCCTTAAAATTAAGCTTAGACTCTACTAGAGTAGCTTAAGTAATAGACTTTTTATTATTTAAGGCCTTTGTCTTATAAAGATAAATTAGATAAGTATAATTTTTTACCTATATACTTAGAATTTAATTATATTCTTTTTTAGCCTTAGCAATCTATTTAGATAGTTTATCTTAAGTATAGTTAATAGCTCTTCTTATTACAAATAAGTATAAACGCAAGAATAAGTATTATTAACTTATATTTTATAAGAGATATACTAGAAATATTATAAGACGTATAGGCGTTAGTATAAATATATACCTTGTAGGCCTTACTATATTTTAAAGAAATATATTCTAGAAGAGGATTTAAAGACTTATAACAAGAATAAAGAAATATAGCGATACTATAACGTAGTATATAATTAGCTAACTAAAGACAACAAAGAGTAGACTTAGTAGGTATAAAGGAGGATAAAGAACTCTATATTAATAAAGAAACTAGGTTAATAACTCTAGCTCTAGAATAGATAAACTAAGACCTATATAGAGGAGGAGATAGTATTATAGACGTAATAAGAGAAATTAAGCTAGAACTAATTAGTCTTAACTTAGTTGCTAACAAAGTATAAGACGAGTAGGGTAATAACCTTAATTAGGAAACTACCTATAACTAGGACACGTAGTAGTAATCTATAATTACGTATAAATAGATTAAAGGTAATCTATAATAATATATAAATAGATTAAGGTAATCTATAGTTACGTGTAGATAGATTAGTAGTAATCTATAATATTATATAAATAGATTAATATAAGTATATAGTTAATAGAATACGTATTATAAGGATAGTATTAGTAATTTAATTACTAACTACAAGCAATAATACTAAGATAGTTACAAAATATCTTCTATTATTCTTAGTCTATTATAGATTATACTACGAGCTTTTATTATTACTTCCTAATCTACTAATAACTTAAGGCTATTAGGAAGTTAACTCTAGAGAGCTAGTTATATATTAAGCGTGTCTAACGCCTCTCTATCTATTACTAGTAACGCAAACCTTCTCTATTTACTTCTAAGTAGCTTAGAGGATTTTAGCTTTAAAAGTCCTTTAGTTTTTTAGAGTAACTAAGGTTATCCTCTAGTTCTTATATATCTTTTTATAGTTGCTCTTTCTTGTCTATACTTATCTATTTTACTAAGTAGTAGTTCTACTTCTTATAGTACTTTTTCTAGTAGTACTATATAGAATATTAGGTATATCTTTATCTTGTCTAGTAGCTTTAATTTAAATATAACTAGTATAACTTTCTTCTCTACTTTAGATAGTCTAATCTTTATATAATCTATTTTTAATCTTAATTATTTATTCTTAATATTTTTTTATATAAACTATACTTTTTCTTCTATTTTTAATTAAAGTCTCTCTCTATATTTCTTATTGTAGTATTTTACTATTTAATGTTATAGGAATTCTATATCTTATTATAGCTAATTATATATCTCTTTAAATTTATTAGTAAAGTTTTCTCTTTTTAAAGACTAAAATACTTTAAATTTTAGTATCTAGTATATATTAGAGTAAAATCTATAGTTTATAAAGAAAAGTAATACTCTTATTACTATATTCTTTATACTATTATATACTAGCTATACTATAGGTAGTAGCTATACCTAATTATTCTAGTTATAGTTAAGGTAGTATCTTAAATATTACTCTACTATTTAATTTATATATTCTAACTATCTATTTAACTATAAGTAGTATACTATTAATATTTAATATTTAGTTCCTAATAATACTATTATAATTCTCTATAGTTTTAATATAAATCTTATATCTTTATCTATAATAATTTTATCTAGAATACTATACTAGCTAACTATAGTCTCTAGGACCTAGTACGTAGTAACCTTTATCTTATATTTCTCTTTATATAGTCTAAAGTATAAGTACTTTATAAGTTTATCGACTATTATTAAGATTTTATTATACTTAACTTTTAATATTAAATCTTTTACCTTAAGTAACTTTGTAATAATATCTATTATAATAACTCTTAAGAGTTATTCTAGTACTTTAACTAGTTATAGTATTCTATATAGCGTATATTTACTATACTTATTTCTATAATATTGTATATAATTTTATAAAATTATTATATAAACTCCTTCTATATTTTATATAGAATATACGTTCTTCTATAGTCTTTTATAAGTCCTTTTTAGATCTTAAGTTTTTTTACTTCTTTAAAAGCTTTTTACGTTTCTTTTTAAATCTATTTATCTAGCTTACTACTTTTTCTCTTAAGTATTATAGCTATTCTAGGTGTATTTAAAATTAAATATCTATTTTTATTCTTAACTAAAACTATACTAGTAGTATTTACTTAAGGTATCTATAAATTAATTATCTTTACTCTTAGTATATATAATTTTAAGATTAAACGTTAATAAGTATTCTTACTATCTTATATCGTATTATAATAAGTCTTTATTTATTATAAATCTTATAAGATTCTTATAGTCTATATAGACCTTTATTTAATACTTTACTCTTTATAAATATACTCTCTATTATTTAAATACTTTATAGATTACTAGTATTTCTTTATTATAAATTAGATAGTTAAGATCTACTAGTTTTATTTTCTTAGAGAAGTATTTAACTAAGTATTCTTATTTTATAACCTAGTTATCTTATATTAGTACTATTCTATAGACTAAGTTTAATATATCTATCTTTACTATTACTAGTAGGTCTAGGTTTTATATTCTAATAACTATATTTTCTATAAACTTCTATTTAATCTAGTTAAATACCTTATTGCATTCCTAAGTCTATTTAAATAGCGTATCTTTTTTTATAAGTTTTATTAATAGTTTTATAAGTTTAGACTATTTTACTATTAGTTTTCTATAAAAGTTTACTAGCCTATAAAACTATTATACTTCTTATAGGTTTTTTAGTATTAGCTATTTCTAGATTACTTTAATTTTATTTAGGTTAATTTTAATCTTTTTTAGTTTAATAATAAATCTAAGGTAGTCTATTTCCTTTATATAGAATTTTTATTTCTTTATCTTAAAAAATAATTTATTCTATACTAGTCTTTCTAGCACCTTATATATATATTGTATATATTCCTCTTCTAATTCTAAGAATATAAAGATATTATCTAGGTATATAAATATAAATATATCTAGGTATTTACTTAGAACTATATTAATTCTCTCTTAGAATAATACTAGTATATTTATTAATCTAAATAGTAGAACTATATATTTAAATAGTCTATATTATATTTAAAACGCTATTTTCTACTTATTACTCTTTTTAATTCTAATCTAATAGTAAGTATTCTAAATATCTAGCTTTATAAAGATTTAAGATTTCTATAGCTTATCTTATATCTTATCTATATATAGTAAGTAGTATTAGTTTTTATCTATTATTCTGTTTATCTTTTTAAATTCTACTTAAAGATATTTATTATTTATTCTTTTTTTAATTATAAACGTAATTTAATATACTACTAAGGATTAAAAGTTTTTTATCTATCTTTTCTTTATTACGTTTTAAATAAATACTTACTTAATCTTAGATTTTATTTTAGTTTTTTAATAGACTAAGCTCTAGCCTATATTCTTTCTTTCTTCTAAGTCTATTACTAGGTCCTATAGCTAGTATTCTAGAAGATAGTTGTTTAGCTCTATAAGCTACTTTTCCTCTTTCTTATACTCTTTTAGGAATTCTCCTTTATATATATTTATATTAGCTATTAATATATCTTTTTTAAAGTAACTAATTTTCTTTATTTTTTAGTTAATCCTTAGGTTAGTTATCTATAAATATAGTATTCCTAATATTAAATCTTACTTATTATTAATTATTATTATATTTATAACTATATTTTTAATCTTTAACTCTTTTAGTTCTAATATAGAAATTACTATCTTAAACCTAATAGGTTTCTAGAATAGTTTTCTTTTAATTATACTTAGTTATTAAGTATACTTTTTTATAGTATACTTTATTCTATAATTTTCTATAAACTTTTTTAATATAAAGTTCTTTATAGCTCTACTATTAATTATAACTTATACTTTTCTTTCTTAGTATTTTCTTTCTTTTATAATATGTAGGCCTATTATACTATTAAGCTTTACTTACTTAGGTTATTTTATAAATTATCTATCTTTCTAAAGCTATTACTTTACTTTATATCTTTGTACTTAGAATATTTATCTTTTATATATTTCTACTATAGTTTTCCTAAGATATATTCTTTAGATAGTTTCTTTTTACGTCTAATTACTATATATTTTTTATTAGGTATACTAACTAGTTCCTAACCTTTAATATCTTTTCTCTAGATTACTTTTACGTAACTATATCCTTTCCTTTATTCTAGCTATATATAGTTTCGTACCTTAGGTTCTCTATATATATAGTAGTTAGTATTTAAATATAATACCTAAGATACTTTAAAGTATACTAGATGTTTTAGATCTATTTTCTTATTATCCTCTACCTAGTATTTGTCTATACTAGGCCTAGTTATTACTAGGATATAGTATACTACTAGTATACTTAGTATATAGGCTTTATTAATCTATTATATTTTTCTTATAAAGTACTACTATTCTCTTTATATAGGTATTCTTCTTACTATAACTATATATTACTCTATCTATTTTTAGAATATTATAAATTATATTACTTTAGGATTATATATTTTCTAGTCTTTATACGCTTCCTCTATACTTATAACTAGTAAGTTTTTCTAAATAAACTACTAATATTTAGTTTATTTTACTATATTTATTATTATATAGCTATTATAGCTTCTTCTATTAAGTTAGGTATTTTCTATACTTTTAATTTTAACTTACTCTTTATTACTTCTTAGTTCTTTAGAGGCAACTATAGTAGTTTCTTTATTACTTACTAGTTTTTCTATAGTAATTAAGGGTACTAGAGCTTTTTTTCTTTCTAAATCTTCTATTAGTAGGTCTCTTAGATATCTTATCTCTTTAAGCTAATCTTAAACTCTTTCTTTTATTACTACTACTTTATTCTTCTCTAAGAACTTTTGTTATAGGTATAATAAGAGAAATCGAGATAGAACTAATTAGTCCTAACTTAAGTACTAACGAAGTATAGGATAAATAGGGTAATAATCTTAATTAGGAAGTTAATTACAATAGAGATACGTAATAACTTCGTAACTTTATAAGGCTTAGCGTCTATAAAGCTATAAAGCTACTAACTTTATAACTTTATAAGGCTTATTATCTATAAAGCTATAAAGCTAAAGAAATAGTAAAGTATATTGTTATAGGTATAATAGAAGAAATCGAGGTAGAACTAATTAGTCCCGACTTAGGTGCTAACGAAGCATAGGACGAGTAGAGTAATAATCTCGATTAGGAGACTATATATAATTAGGATACCTAGGGTAATCTATAATCTATAGATTCTTAGTATTAATAGATTATAGATTAGGACAATCTATAATCTACTAGTCTTAGCAACTACAGATTATAGATTACGACAAGTATATAGTTAGTAGTAATACGTATTATTAGGATAGTATTAGTAATTTAATCCTTTAACTATAGAACGCTAATATAAGATAGTTGTAAAACATCTTTTATTATTTATAGTTATTATAGATCCTCCTATAAGCTTTTGTTATTAACTCCTAATCTACTAACTCTTAATATAAGTACCTATAGTTAATAATAGGCAGCCTATTACACTTTACTAATCTAGTTATTACGAGAAGCGAAGCGTAAGTAGCGTATAGTCTAGCTAACACGATAGTAGAAAGTTTAACTAAAATAAGCAAAGCCCCTAAGAGTAGTTATAAGTCTAATAGTACTATATAAGAAACGATTAAGGACTAAATTAACAATCTAATCTTAGACAAAGAAGATATAAAGATAGTAATTAATACTTTAGAAACGTAGAACAAGGAGCTTTAAGATTACACAAAGTAAAATAAAGTATAGATTAAAGCTATTATTAAAGGCTAGAACTAGATAGAACTAATTACCTAAAGACTAGAGATAAGTACAATAAAGAAATTACTAAAGATACCTATTCTTAAGAAGTTTAATAGAATAAGAGAAAAACTAAGACCTTTTATTATATTAGCACAACTCTAGATAAATATACAAGTACTATACTTTAATATAGAAGAAAAGAAAGTAATATATATTAGACTATACCTTAAAGAAGACGTAATAAGATAGTACAAACCTTACTAGACTAATTACATAATATATTCTCTAATAACCTAGAAGGATAAGATTAGAGCTATTTTTAGAAGTTATAAATACTTTACTAGGCAAATAAAAGTAGTATTTAGGGATATAAATATTACCTAATAAGCTAAAGAAAAACTTAAAAGACTTATATAACAAAAAAGCGTCCCTAAGTATATATTATAGTTTAAATAACTATTATAAAATATAGAATAGAATAAGTTAGCCTTAATATTACAATTTAAGCAAGGACTAAACTTAAAAATTTAATACAAAATAATCTATATAGAGAAACTAAAGACACTAGAAGCCCTAAAGTAATAGGTAATACAAATCGATAATAATCTTTAAGAATAGAAGAAGAATAAGTATAGAGGTTACGCCTAGAATTATAATAAAGGAGACCTTATAGTCCTTAATATAAATAAGGATAAAAAGAAAAAGAAAAATAAAGACTTTACGTACTTTAATTGTAGTAAGCTAAGCTACTATATAAAAGACTACTAATTATAAAAGAAGAAGGATATAGTATATTATAAATATAGGAAACTAGGACACTTTGTAAAGGACTATAGAAGTAAGGACCTAAAAAAAAAAACTTAGTTAAAGACAACTAAAAAGAAGAAAGAAGTACTATAAGTATAGGCTAAACCTTAGGAGAAAGTAGCTAGGAGTAAAGAAGTATAATACGTAATACTCTACTAGACCTTTTATTATAATAATAACTACTATATATATCTTTCTAGTAAATAGGGAGTAGTATAGTTCTTATAAAGATAAAGATATAGAGTAGCTATAATAAAAGAGAGAATAAAAGCTTAGCTAAGAGAAATAGCCTAAGTAATAGACTTACTAATAGAAGACTTAGAAAGAGAAGAGCTCCTAGTACTATTAATCTAAGCTAAAGGACTAGTACTAGATAAAGAGACTACTATAACTACCTCTAAAGGACTATAAGGTAGTAAAAGACAAGTTAGTATAAGAAGTATAAAATACGCCTAGCTAATAGTATATAGCTATAATAGCTATACAATAATAGATATAAAAGAATAAAATAAAGAATAGAGGTTTATTTAGATATACTTAATAGTTATAAGTATAGAAGAAGCGTATAAAGACTAGAAAGAACGTAATCCTAAAAAAATAAAGTTTATACTATTTTAAAAATAGATAAAGTAATATATAGTTATAGTAAGAAAAATACTTATATAAAGAGAATAGTAATACCTTATAAGAAAAACGTAATAGATTAATAAAGCCTATATACTAAGAGTACTAGTAGTATACTATATCTTAATAATAAATATACTTAGTAAAGACAAATACTAGGAAGGGGATAATAAAATAATAGATCTAGAATATCTAGTATACTTTAAAGTATTATAGATATTATACCTAGATAAGAATTATATTATATATAGGAACCCTAAGGTAAATAATAATATATAGCTTATAAGAAAAAGAGGCTATAACTATATAAGAGTAATTCTAGTAAAAAATATCTAAGGATAGGAAATAATCCTAGAAGACAGGTACGTAGTAGTAAGACCTAGACCTAAACTAACAAAGAAATACGTCTAAGGAGGACTATAGTATAAATATACAAATAATAAATATCTAAAATATAAAGAATATAAACTTAAAGTAAGACTATAGCTCTAGAAAGGTAGATAATTTATAAAGTTACCTAAGTAAGAAAGGCTAGAAGGCGTAAGAAGCCTATATATTACAAAAATTAGTATATACTAAGAAAGGAAAGTATAATTAATAATTAATAGTAGAGCTACAAGAAACTTTATATTAAAGAAGTTTATAGAAATATAAAGAATAAAGTATATAATAAAGAAATACTCTTAATAACTAAGTATAATTAAAAGAAAACTATTTTAGGAACTAATATAGTTTAAGATAGTACCTTTAACACTAAGGTTAGAAGGACTAGAAATTAAGAATATAGTTATAGATATAACAACAATTAATAACAAATAAGATATAATATTAGGTATACTATAGTTATAGATAACTAATATAATAGGCTACCTATTATTAACTATAGGTACCTATAAAGAGAGTTAGTAAATTAAGAGTTAATAACAAAAGCTTGTATAGGGATCTATAATAACTATTAATAGTAAAAGATATTTCGTAACTATCTTATACTAGCGTTCTGTAGTTAATAGATTAAATTACTAATACTATCCTAATAATATACATCCTATTAACTATATACTTGTTGTAATCTATAATCTATAGTTACTAAGACTAATAGATTATAGATTACCTTAATCTATAATCTATAGATACTAAGAACCTATAGATTATAGATTACCCTAGGTGTCCTAGTTATATGTAGTCTCCTAATTAAGATTATTACTCTACTTATCCTATACTTCGTTAACATCTAAGTTAGGGCTAATTAGTTCTATCTTAATTTCTTCTATTACACTTATAATACTATCTCTTTCTCTAAATAGGTCCTAGTTTATCTATCCTAGAGCTAAAGTTATTAATCTAGTTTCTTTATTAATATAGAGTTCTTTATCCTCCTTTATACTTATTTTATCTATACGCTATTACTATCTTCTTACTAATTGCGTATTACGCAATAGTATTAAAATATTTCCTCGTTCTTATTATACTTCTCTTAAATTAAATCCTAAATCTCTTCTTTATATTATTTCTATAAATAATAGTAGGGCTTATAAAGTATATATTTGTATAAATATACGTAGTTTTTATAATATATCTAGTGTCTTTCTTTCTAAGTATACGTTAATTATACTTATTCTTACGTCTAAGCTTAATAATAATAGGGAAAGCTATTAACTAGACTTAAGAGAAATTACTATCTTAAATTGTAGAGGCTAAAGCTAAGCGTAAGTAGATCTAGGAGCTTACGTAGAGTAAGCTAGTAGAAAATTAAGCTTGTCTCTCTCGCCTTTATAAGATAAAAGCCTTAAATAATAAGAAATTAGCTAAATAGTTAGTAGCTCTAGAAGCTAAGCTATACTTAGATAAAGCGTTTATTATAGTAGATCCTATATTAAACGTTCCTATTATCTCTCTATCTATTATTAGTAATATTAGTTCTCTTAGTTTACTACTAGGTATTCTAGAGGGTTTTAACTTTAGAAGTCCTCTAGTTTCTTAAAGTAATTAAGATTATCCTTTAGTTCCTATATTTTCTCCTATAGTTGTCCTTTTTTATCTATACCTATCTATTCTACTAAGTAGTAGTTTCTTCTATTATAGAACTAGTACTATAAGATTTCTTTAACTTCTTATTCTTTTTATTCTCTATACATATTTACTTTATATACTAGTAGTTTTATATTCTATAGTACTTATTCTAGTAAAGCTACGTAGAATATTAGGTATATCTTTATCTTGTTTAGTAGCTTTAGTTTAAATATAACTAGTATAACTTCTTTCTTAATCTTATATAGTTTTATCTTAATATAGTCTAGTTTTAAGCTTAGTTACTTACTCTTAATATTTTTTTATACTAACTATACTTTTTCTCTCTTTCTAAATTAAAGTCCTTTTTTATATTTCTTGTTATAGTACTTTACTATATAGTTATATAGGAATTCTATATCTTATCTTAGTTAATTGTATATATATTTAAGTCTATTAGCGAAGTTTTCTCCTCTTAGGGACTAAGATATCTAATTCTTTAGTATCTAGTATATATTAGGCTCGAATCTATAGTTTATAAAGAAAGGTAATACTCTTATTACTATATTCTTTACGCTATTATATACTAACTATACTATAGGTAGTAGCTATACCTAATTATTCTAGTTATAGTTAAAGTAGTATCTTAAATACTATTCTACTATCTAGTTTATTTATTCTAACTATCTATCTATTTATAGTTAATATACTATAGACATTGTATATTATATTCCTAATTGCACTAATATTATTTCTTATAGTTTTAATATAAATTATATATCTCTATCTATAATAATCTTGTCTAGTAGTCTATATTAACTAATTATAGTTCCTAGAACTTAGTATATAGTAACCTCTATCTTACTTTTTTCTTTATATAGTTAGAAGTATATATACTTTATTAGTTTATCTACTATAGTTAGGATTCTATTATACTTAACTCTTAATATTAGATCTTTAGATTTTAGTAGCTTCGTAATAAAGTCTATTATAATAACTCTCTATAGTTATTCTAGTACTTCTACTAGTTATAGTATTCTATATAGTATGTATCTATTGTATTTATTCTTATAGTATTCTATATAGTCTTGTAGTACTTCTATTACTAGTTATCTTACTTTTAGAATATAATAGTCTTGTAGTAGTCTATCTAATATTTTTTTAATACCTTAGTAACTATATACTAGTAATTTATAGAATTGTTATATAAATTCTCTCTAGATCTTACTTAGAATATATATTCTTCTATAAGCTCTTACAAATCCTTCTTAGATTTCTAATTTCTTTATTTCTTTAGATACTTCTTACGTTGTTTTCTAAATCTATTTGTCTAGCTCGCTACTTATTCTTTTAAGTATTACAGCTATCTTAGGTGTGTTTAGGACTAAATATCCTTCTTCGTTTTTAACTAGAACTATACTAGTAGTACTTACTTCTTCTTATAGGTTTAGTCTTCTACTAAGAGCGTCTATAAATTAGTTATCTTTCTCCTTTATATATATAATTTCTATATTAAATATTAATAGAAATTCCTACTATCTTATATAGTATTGTAATAGTTCTTTATTTATTATAAATCCTATAAGATTCTTGTAGTCTATATAGACTTTTATCTAATACTTTACTCCTTATAAGTATACTCTCTATTATTTAAATACTTTATAGATTACTAGCATTTCCTTGTTATAAATTAAGTAGTTAAGTTCTACTATTTTTATTTTCTTAGAGAAGTATTTAACTAAGTATTTGTTTTTAGTTTCTAGATCTTCTTATATTAGTGCTATCCTATAGACTAAATTAGATGTATCTATTTTTACTATTACTAGTAGGTCTAGGTTATATATTCTAATAACTAGGTTTTCTATAAATTTCTTTTTAATCTTCTTAAATACTTTATCGCATTCTTTTATCTATTTAAATAGCGTATCTTTTTTTATAAGTCTTGTTATTAGCTCTATATCTTTAGAGTATCTTACTATTAACTTTTTATAAAAGTTAGCTAGCCTATAAAATTATTATACCTCTTTTAGGTTTCTTAGTGTTAGCTATTTATTAATTAATTTAATCTTTTCTAGATTAATCCTAATTTTTCTAAGTTTAATAATAAATCTAAGGAAATCTATTTTCTTTATATTGAATTTACATTTTCTTATCTTAAGAAATAGTTTATTTTCTACTAGTTTCTCTAATACTTTATATATATATTATATATATTCTTCTTCTATTTCTAAGAATATAAGAATATTGTCTAGATATATAAATATAAATATATCTAAGTACTCTCTTAGTACTATATTAATTCTTTCTTAGAATGCTACTAGTACGTTTGTTAAGCTAAATAGTATAACTAAGTATTTATATAGTCTATACTATATTCTAAATACTATTTTCTACTTATTACCTTCTTTAATTCTAATCTAATAGTAGGCGTTCTAGATATCTAGTTTTATAAAGACTCTTACTATTTATAGTTTATCTTATATTCTATTTATTTATAGTAGTAGGTATTAGTTTTTATTTATAATTGCGTTAGTTTTCCTAAAATCTACGTATAGTCTCTTGTTACTTATTCTTTTTTTATCTACAAATATTAGTCTATACACTACTAAGGATTTAGACTCTCTTATCTATCTTTTCTTTATTGCGTTTTAGATAAATATTTACTTAATTTTAGATTCTTCTTCTGTTTTTTAGTAGACTAGGCTCTATCCTACGTTTTTACTTTCTTCTAGTTCTATCGCTAAGTCCTATAGTTAGTGTTCTAGAAGGTAGTCTTCTAGCTCTATAAGCTATTTTTCCTATTTCTTATATTCTTTAGAGAATTCTCCTTTGTAGGTACTTATATTAGCCTTTAATATATCTATTTTATTATAGCTAATATCTCTTATTCTCTAATTAATATATAGGTTAATTATCTATAACTATAGTATTCCTAGTATTATATCTTATTTGTTATTAATTATTGTTATATCTATAACTATATTCTTAATTTCTATCTCTTCTAGTTTTAGTGTAGAGGAGACTGTTTTAAACCTAATAGGTTCCTAGAATAGTTTTCTTTTAATTGTACTTAATTGTTTAGGGTATTTCTTTATAGTATACTTTATTCCTTATGTTTCTATAAACTTTTTTAATATAAAGTTTCTTGTAGCTCTACTATTAATTATTAATTGTACTTTCTTTCTTTAGTATATACTTATTTTCGTAATATATAGGCTTCCTATACCTTCTAGCTTTTCTTACTTTAGTAACTTGTTAAACTATCTATCTTTCTAGGGCTATAGCCTTACTTTAAGTTTATATTCTTTGTATTTTAGATATTTATTATTTATATATTTATACTATAGTCCTATTTAGACGTATTTTTTAGTTAACTTAGATCTAGGTCTTACTACTAGGTATCTATCTTCTAGGATTATTTCTTATCTTTAGATACTTTCTACTATAATTACTCTTATATAATTATAGTCTTTTCTCCTTATAGGCTATATATTATTATTTACTTTAGGGTTCCTATATGTAATATAATTCTTATCTAGGTATAATATCTATAATACTTTAAAGTATACTAGATATTTTAGGTTTATTATCTTATTATCTCCTTCTTAGTACTTGTCTTTACTAGGTGTGTTTATTGTTAGGATATAGTATACTATTAGTATTCTTAGTATATAGGCTTTATTAATCTATCGCGTCTTTCTTATAAGGTATTACTACTCTCTTAGTATAGGTATTCTTCTTACTATAACTATATATTACTTTATCTATTCCTAAAATAGTATAAACTTTATTTCTTTAGGATTACGTTTTTTCTAGTCTTTATACACTTCTTCTATACTCCTAACTATTAAGTATATCTAAATAAATTTCTATTCTTTGTTTTGTTCCTCTATATCTATTATTATATAGCTATTATAGCTATATATTATTAGCTAGGTATACTTTATACTTCTTATACTAACTTATCTCTTACTTCTTTATAGTCTTTTAGAAGTAGTTATAGTAGTCTCTTTATCTAGTACTAGTCTTTTAGCCTAGATTAATAGTACTAGGGGCTCTTCTCTTTCTAAATCTTCTATTAGTAGGTCTATTACTTAAGCTATTTCTTCTAGCTAAGCTTTTATTCTTTTTTTTATTATAGCTACTTTATATCTCTATCTCTATAAGAACTATACTACTCTTTATTTACTAGAAAGGTATATATAGTAGTTATTGTTATAATAAAAGGTTTAATAGAGTATTATATACTATATTTCTTTACTCCTAGCTACCTTTTTTTAAGGTTTAGCTTATACTTATAGTACTTCTTTCTTCTTTTTAGTTATCTTTAACTAGGTTTCTTTCTTTAGGTCTTTACTTCTATAGTCTTTTATAAAGTGTCCTAGTTTCCTATATTTATAATATACTATATCTCTCTTCTTTTGTAATTAGTAGTCTTTTACGTAGTAGCCTAGTTTACTATAATTAAAGTACGTAAAGTCTTTATTCTTCTTTTTCTTCTTCTTATCCTTATTAGTATTAAGGACTATTAGGTCTCCCTTGTTATAGTTCTAGGTATAACCTCTATATTTATTCTTCTTCTATTCTCGAAGATTATTATTAATTTAGATTGCCTATTACTTTAGAGCTTCTAGTATCCTTAGTTTTTCTATATAGATTATCTCGTATTAAATCTTAGAATTTAGCCCTTGTTTAAATCGTAATATTAAGGCTAATTTATTCTATTCTATGTTTTACAATAGTTATTTAAATTGTAATATATACTTAAGAACACTCTAATTTTGTATAAGCTTTTCTAGCTATTCCTTAGCTTGTTAGGTAACGTCTATATCCCTAAATACTACTCTTATTTGTTTAGTAAGGTATTTATAACTTCTAAAGATAGCTCTAGTCTTATCCTTCTAGGTTATTAGAGAATGTGTTGTATAATCTATCTAGTAAGGTTTGTACTATCTTATTACGTCTTCTTTAAAGTGTAATCTAATATATATTACCTTCTTTTCTTCTATATCAAAGTATAGTACTTATATATCTATTTAGGGTTGTACTAATACAATAAAAGGTCTTAGTTTCTCTCTTATTCTATTAAATTTCTTAAGGATAGGTATCTTTAGTAGTTTCTTTGTCGTACTTATCTCTAACCTTTAGGTAATTAGTTCTATCTAGTTCTATCCTTAGATAATAGCTTTAATTTATACCTTGTTTTGTTTTATATAGTCTTATAATTCCTTGTTCTATATTTCTAAGGTATTAATTACTATTTTTATATCTTCTTTGTCGTTAATTAGTTAGTTAAAATAACTTTTAATTGTTTCCTATATAGTACTATCTAATTTAGGACTACTCCTAAGGGCTTTACCTAATTGTTTTATTAAACTTTCTACTATTGTATTAGCTAGACTATATATTACTTATACTTTACTTCTCGTAATAACTAAAATTAGTAAAGTATAATAGGCTACCTATTATTAACTATAGGTACCTATAAAGGGGGTTAGTAAATTAAGAGTTAATAACAAAAGCTTATATAGGGATCTATAATAACTATAAATAGTAAGATATATTTTATAACTATCTTATACTAGCGTTCTATAGTTAATAGATTAAATTACTAATACTATCCTAATAATACGTATCTTATTAACTATATACTTGTTATAATCTATAATCTATAGTTACTAAGACTAATAGATTATAGATTGCCTTAATCTATAATCTATAGATACTAAGAACCTATAGATTATAGATTACCCTAGGTGTCCTAGTTATATGTAGTCTCCTAATTAAGATTATTACCCTACTCGTTCTATGCTTTATTAGTATCTAAGTTAAGGCTAATTAGTTCTATCTCGATTTCTTCTATTATACCTGTAACAACTAACCTAAGAATTAACTAGAGAATAGAGGAAATTAACTACTCTAGGCAAGATATATTAAAAGCTAACATAAGCACATATAAAGGAGAATTCCCTAAAGAATATAAGAAATAGGAAAAATAGCTTATAGAGCTAGAAGACTACTTTCTAGAATATTGTCTATAGGACTTAGTAATAGAACTAGAAGAAAGTAAAGACGTAAGATAGAGCCTAGTCTATTAAAAAATAGAAGAGGAATCTAAAATTAAATAAATATTTATCTAAAACGTAATAAAAAAAGGATAGATAAAAGAGTCTAAATCCTTAGTAGTATATAGACTTATATTTATAGACAAAAAGAGAATAAGTAATAAAAGACTCTACGTAGATTTTAAGAAAACTAACGCAATTATAAATAAGAACTAATATCTACTACTATAAATAGATAGAATGTAAAATAGGCTACAAAGAGTAAAAATCTTTACTAAGCTAGATATCTAAAACACCTACTACTAAATTAGGATTAAAAAAGGTAATAAGTAGAAAATAGTATTTAGAATATAGTATAGACTATATAAATACTTAGTTATGCTATTTAGCTTAATAAACGTACTAGCAGTATTCTAAGAAAGAATTAATATAGTACTAAGAGAGTACTTAGATATATTTATATTTGTATATTTAGATAATATCCTTATATTCTTAGAAATAGAGGAAGAACACGTATAACATATACATAAGGTACTAGAGAAACTAGTAGAAAATAAATTATTTTTTAAAATAAGAAAATATAAGTTCTATATAAAAGAAATAGATTTCCTTAGATTTATTATTAAACTAGGAAAGATTAAGATTAACCTAGAAAAGATTAGATTAATTAATAAATAGCTAACACTAAGAAACCTAAAAGAGGTATAATAATTTTATAGGCTAGCTAACTTTTATAGAAAGTTAATAGTAAGATAGTCTAAAGATATAGAACTAATAACAAGACTTATAAAGAAAGATACGCTATTTAAATAGATAATAGAATGCGATAAAGTATTTAATAAGATTAAAAAGAAGTTTATAGAAAACCTAGTTATTAGAATATATAACCTAGACCTACTAGTAATAGTAAAAATAGATATATCTAATTTAGTCTATAGAATAGTACTAATACAAGAAGACCTAGAGACTAAAAAAGAATACTTAGTTAAATACTTCTCTAAGAAGATAAAAACAATAGAACTTAACTACCTAATTTATAAAGTATTTAAATAATAGAGAGTATACCTATAAAGAGTAAAGTATTAGATAAAGGTCTATATAGACTATAAGAATCTTATAGGATTTATACTAAATAATAAACTATTATAACAATATATAAGATAGTAGGAATTTCTATTAATATTTAATATAGAAATTATATATATAAAGAGAAAAGATAATTAATTTATAGACGCCCTTAGTAGAAAACTAGACCTATAAGAAGAAGTAAACGCTACTAGTATAGTTCTAGTTAAGAACAAAGATAGATACTTAGTCCTAAATATACCTAAAATAGCTGTAACACTTAAAAGAACAAGTAGTAAGCTAGATAAATAGATTTAGAAAATAACGCAAAAAGTATCTAAAGAAATAAAGAAACTAGAAATCTAAAGAGGATTTATATAAGCTTATAGAAGAATATATATTCTAAAAAAGATTTAGAGAGAATTTATATAATAATTTTATAAATTAGTAGTATATAGTTACTAAAGTATTAATAAAATATTAGATAGACTACTATAAGATTATTATATCCTAAAGGTAAGATAACTAGTAATAGAAGTACTACAAAACTATATAGAATACTATAGGAATAAATATAGTAGACACGTACTATATAGAATATTATAACTAGTAGAAATACTAGAATAACTATAAGAAACTATTACAATAGACTTTATTACGAAGCTACTAAAGTCTAAAGACCTAATATTAAGAGTTAAATACAATAGAATCCTAATAATAGTAGATAAACTTATAAAGTACTTATACTTTAGACTATATAAAGAGAAAAGTAGGATAGAGATTACTATATACTAAGTTCTAAGAATAGTAATTAGTTAATATAGACTACTAGACAAAATTATTGTAGATAAAGATATATAATTTATATTAAAACTATAGAGAATAATAATAGTACAATTAGGAGTATAATACACAATATCTATAGTATACTATCTATAGATAAACAAATAGTTAGAACAAATAAATTAGATAGTAGAATAATACTTAAGATACTACCTTAACTATAACTAGAACAATTAGGTATAGCTACTACTTATAGTATAGTTAGCATACAACAGCGTAAAGAATATAGTAATAAGAGTATTACCCTTTTTTATAAACTATAGATTTAAGCCTAATATATATTAAATACTAAGAAACTAGATATCCTAGTCTCTAAGAGGAAAAAACTTTACTAATAGACTTAAAGATATACACAATTAATTAAGATAAGATATAGAGTTCCTATATAATTAAATAGCAAAATACTATAATAGAAAGTATAAAGAAGAACCTTAATTTAGAAAAAAAGAAAAAGTATAGTTAGTATAGAAAAATATTAAGAGTAAGTAACTAAGTTTAAAATTAGACTACGTTAAGATAGAACTATATAAAGTAGAGAAAGAAGTTATACTAGTTATATTTAAACTAAAGCTACTAAATAAGATAAAGATATACCTAATATTCTACGTAGCCCTACTAGAACAAGTACTATAGAATATAGAACTACTAGTATATAAAGTAGATATATATAGAGAATAGGAAGAATAAGAAGTTAAAGAAATTCTATAGTACTAGTTCTATAATAGAAGAAACTACTACTTAGTAGAATAGATAGGTATAAATAAAAAAGGATAACTATAAGAGAAAATATAGAAACTAGAGGATAATTTTAATTACTCTAAGAAACTAGAGAAGTTCTAAAAATAAAACCTTCTAGAACGCTTAGTAGTAAACTAAGAGAACTAATATTACTACTAATAGATAGAGAGATAATAAGAATATCTAATATAGGATCTACTACAACAAACGCCTTATCTAAGTCTAGCTTAGCTTCTAGAGCTACTAACTATTTAGCTAATTTCTTATTATTTAAGGCCTTTATCTTATAAAGATAAAAGAGACGAGCTTAATTATCTACTAGCTTACTCTACGTAAGCTCCTAGATCTACTTACGCTTAGCTTTAGCCTCTATAATTTAAGATAGTAATTT